>CM061361.1:25516842-25522491 GCA_030867105.1 Liasis olivaceus | reverse complement strand
CTAACCCTAACCCTAACCCTAACCCTAACCCTAACCCTAACCCTAACCCTAACCCTAACCCTAACCCTAACCCTAACCCTAACCCCTAACCCTAACCCTAACCCTAACCCTAACCCTAAACTAACCCTAACCCTAACCCTAACCCTAACCCTAACCCTAACCCTAACCCTAACCCTAACCCTAACCCTAACCCTAACCCTAACCCTAACCCTAACCCTAACCCTAACCCTAACCCTAACCCTAACCCTAACCCTAACCCTAACCCTAACCCTAACCCTAACCCTAACCCTAACCCTAACCCTAACCCTAACCCTAACCCTAACCCTAACCCTAACCCTAACCCTAACCCTAACCCTAACCCTAACCCTAACCCTAACCCTAACCCTAACCCTAACCCTAACCCTAACCCTAACCCTAACCCTAACCCTAACCCTAACCCTAACCCTAACCCTAACCCTAACCCTAACCCTAACCCTAACCCTAACCCTAACCCTAACCCTAACCCTAACCCTAACCCTAACCCTAACCCTAACCCTAACCCTAACCCTAACCCTAACCTAACCCTAACCCTAACCCTAACCCTAACCCTAACCCTAACCCTAACCCTAACCCTAACCCTAACCCTAACCTAACCCTAACCCTAACCCTAACCCTAACCCTAACCCTAACCCTAACCCTAACCCTAACCCTAACCCTAACCCTAACCCTAACCCTAACCCTAACCCTAACCCTAACCCTAACCCTAACCCTAACCCTAACCCTAACCCTAACCCTAACCCTAACCCTAACCCTAACCCTAACCCTAACCCTAACCCTAACCTAACCCTAACCCTAACCCTAACCCTAACCCTAACCCTAACCCTAACCCTAACCCTAACCCTAACCCTAACCCTAACCCTAACCCTAACCCTAACCCTGAACCCTAACCCTAACCCTAACCCTAACCCTAACCCTAACCCTAACCCTAACCCTAACCCTAACCCTAACCCTAACCCTAACCCTAACCCTAACCCTAACCCTAACCCTAACCCTAACCCTAACCCTAACCCTAACCCTAACCCTAACCCTAACCCTAACCCTAACCCTAACCCTAACCCTAACCCTAACCCTAACCCTAACCCTAACCCTAACCCTAACCCTAACCCTAACCCTAACCCTAACCCTAACCCTAACCCTAACCCTAACCCTAACCCTAACCCTAACCCTAACCCTAACCCTAACCCTAACCCTAACCCTAACCCTAACCCTAACCCTAACCCTAACCCTAACCCTAACCCTAACCCTAACCCTAACCCTAACCCTAACCCTAACCCTAACCCTAACCCTAACCCTAACCCTAACCCTAACCCTAACCCTAACCCTAACCCTAACCCTAACCCTAACCCTAACCCTAACCCTAACCCTAACCCTAACCCTAACCCTAACCCTAACCCTAACCCTAACCCTAACCCTAACCCTAACCCTAACCCTAACCCTAACCCTAACCCTAACCCTAACCCTAACCCTAACCCTAACCCTAACCCTAACCCTAACCCTAACCCTAACCCTAACCCTAACCCTAACCCTAACCCTAACCCTAACCCTAACCCTAACCCTAACCCTAACCCTAACCCTAACCCTAACCCTAACCCTAACCCTAACCCTAACCCTAACCCTAACCCTAACCCTAACCCTAACCCTAACCCTAACCCTAACCCTAACCCTAACCCTAACCCTAACCCTAACCCTAACCCTAACCCTAACCCTAACCCTAACCCTAACCCTAACCCTAACCCTAACCCTAACCCTAACCCTAACCCTAACCCTAACCCTAACCCTAACCCTAACCCTAACCCTAACCCTAACCCTAACCCTAACCCTAACCCTAACCCTAACCCTAACCCTAACCCTAACCCTAACCCTAACCCTAACCCTAACCCTAACCCTAACCCTAACCCTAACCCTAACCCTAACCCTAACCCTAACCCTAACCCTAACCCTAACCCTAACCCTAACCCTAACCCTAACCCTAACCCTAACCCTAACCCTAACCCTAACCCTAACCCTAACCCTAACCCTAACCCTAACCCTAACCCTAACCCTAACCCTAACCCTAACCCTAACCCTAACCCTAACCCTAACCCTAACCCTAACCCTAACCCTAACCCTAACCCTAACCCTAACCCTAACCCTAACCCTAACCCTAACCCTAACCCTAACCCTAACCCTAACCCTAACCCTAACCCTAACCCTAACCCTAACCCTAACCCTAACCCTAACCCTAACCCTAACCCTAACCCTAACCCTAACCCTAACCCTAACCCTAAACCCTAACCCTAACCCTAACCCTAACCCTAACCCTAACCCTAACCCTAACCCTAACCCTAACCCTAACCCTAACCCTAACCCTAACCCTAACCCTAACCCTAACCCTAACCCTAACCCTAACCCTAACCCTAACCCTAACCCTAACCCTAACCCTAACCCTAACCCTAACCCTAACCCTAACCCTAACCCTAACCCTAACCCTAACCCTAACCCTAACCCTAACCCTAACCCTAACCCTAACCCTAACCCTAACCCTAACCCTAACCCTAACCCTAACCCTAACCCTAACCCTAACCCTAACCCTAACCCTAACCCTAACCCTAACCCTAACCCTAACCCTAACCCTAACCCTAACCCTAACCCTAACCCTAACCCTAACCCTAACCCTAACCCTAACCCTAACCCTAACCCTAACCCTAACCCTAACCCTAACCCTAACCCTAACCCTAACCCTAACCCTAACCCTAACCCTAACCCTAACCCTAACCCTAACCCTAACCCTAACCCTAACCCTAACCCTAACCCTAACCCTAACCCTAACCCTAACCCTAACCCTAACCCTAACCCTAACCCTAACCCTAACCCTAACCCTAACCCTAACCCTAACCCTAACCCTAACCCTAACCCTAACCCTAACCCTAACCCTAACCCTAACCCTAACCCTAACCCTAACCCTAACCCTAACCCTAACCCTAACCCTAACCCTAACCCTAACCCTAACCCTAACCCTAACCCTAACCCTAACCCTAACCCTAACCCTAACCCTAACCCTAACCCTAACCCTAACCCTAACCCTAACCCTAACCCTAACCCTAACCCTAACCCTAACCCTAACCCTAACCCTAACCCTAACCCTAACCCTAACCCTAACCCTAACCCTAACCCTAACCCTAACCCTAACCCTAACCCTAACCCTAACCCTAACCCTAACCCTAACCCTAACCCTAACCCTAACCCTAACCCTAACCCTAACCCTAACCCTAACCCTAACCCTAACCCTAACCCTAACCCTAACCCTAACCCTAACCCTAACCCTAACCCTAACCCTAACCCTAACCCTAACCCTAACCCTAACCCTAACCCTAACCCTAACCCTAACCCTAACCCTAACCCTAACCCTAACCCTAACCCTAACCCTAACCCTAACCCTAACCCTAACCCTAACCCTAACCCTAACCCTAACCCTAACCCTAACCCTAACCCTAACCCTAACCCTAACCCTAACCCTAACCCTAACCCTAACCCTAACCCTAACCCTAACCCTAACCCTAACCCTAACCCTAACCCTAACCCTAACCCTAACCCTAACCCTAACCCTAACCCTAACCCTAACCCTAACCCTAACCCTAACCCTAACCCTAACCCTAACCCTAACCCTAACCCTAACCCTAACCCTAACCCTAACCCTAACCCTAACCCTAACCCTAACCCTAACCCTAACCCTAACCCTAACCCTAACCCTAACCTAACCCTAACCCTAACCCTAACCCTAACCCTAACCCTAACCCTAACCCTAACCCTAACCCTAACCCTAACCCTAACCCTAACCCTAACCCTAACCCTAACCCTAACCCTAACCCTAACCCTAACCCTAACCCTAACCCTAACCCTAACCCTAACCCTAACCCTAACCCTAACCCTAACCCTAACCCTAACCCTAACCCTAACCCTAACCCTAACCCTAACCCTAACCCTAACCCTAACCCTAACCCTAACCCTAACCCTAACCCTAACCCTAACCCTAACCCTAACCCTAACCCTAACCCTAACCCTAACCCTAACCCTAACCCTAACCCTAACCCTAACCCTAACCCTAACCCTAACCCTAACCCTAACCCTAACCCTAACCCTAACCCTAACCCTAACCCTAACCCTAACCCTAACCCTAACCCTAACCCTAACCCTAACCCTAACCCTAACCCTAACCCTAACCCTAACCCTAACCCTAACCCTAACCCTAACCCTAACCCTAACCCTAACCCTAACCCTAACCCTAACCCTAACCCTAACCCTAACCCTAACCCTAACCCTAACCCTAACCCTAACCCTACCCTAACCCTAACCCTAACCCTAACCCTAACCCTAACCCTAACCCTAACCCTAACCCTAACCCTAACCCTAACCCTAACCCTAACCCTAACCCTAACCCTAACCCTAACCCTAACCCTAACCCTAACCCTAACCCTAACCCTAACCCTAACCCTAACCCTAACCCTAACCCTAACCCTAACCCTAACCCTAACCCTAACCCTAACCCTAACCCTAACCCTAACCCTAACCCTAACCCTAACCCTAACCCTAACCCTAACCCTAACCCTAACCCTAACCCTAACCCTAACCCTAACCCTAACCCTAACCCTAACCCTAACCCTAACCCTAACCCTAACCCTAACCCTAACCCTAACCCTAACCCTAACCCTAACCCTAACCCTAACCCTAACCCTAACCCTAACCCTAACCCTAACCCTAACCCTAACCCTAACCCTAACCCTAACCCTAACCCTAACCCTAACCCTAACCCTAACCCTAACCCTAACCCTAACCCTAACCCTAACCCTAACAACCCTAACCCTAACCCTAACCCTAACCCTAACCCTAACCCTAACCCTAACCCTAACCCTAACCCTAACCCTAACCCTAACCCTAACCCTAACCCTAACCCTAACCCTAACCCTAACCCTAACCCTAACCCTAACCCTAACCCTAACCCTAACCCTAACCCTAACCCTAACCCTAACCCTAACCCTAACCCTAACCCTAACCCTAACCCTAACCCTAACCCTAACCCTAACCCTAACCCTAACCCTAACCCTAACCCTAACCCTAACCCTAACCCTAACCCTAACCCTAACCCTAACCCTAACCCTAACCCTAACCCTAACCCTAACCCTAACCCTAACCCTAACCCTAACCCTAACCCTAACCCTAACCCTAACCCTAACCCTAACCCTAACCCTAACCCTAACCCTAACCCTAACCCTAACCCTAACCCTAACCCTAACCCTAACCCTAACCCTAACCCTAACCCTAACCCTAACCCTAACCTAACCCTAACCCTAACCCTAACCCTAACCCAACCTAACCCTAACCCTAACCCTAACCCTAACCCTAACCCTAACCCTAACCCTAACCCTAACCCTAACCCTAACCCTAACCCTAACCCTAACCCTAACCCTAACCCTAACCCTAACCCTAACCCTAACCCTAACCCTAACCCTAACCCTAACCCTAACCCTAACCCTAACCCTAACCCTAACCCTAACCCTAACCCTAACCCTAACCCTAACCCTAACCCTAACCCTAACCCTAACCCTAACCCTAACCCTAACCCTAACCCTAACC